>OW799208.2:0-7500 GCA_941918905.2 Xestia sexstrigata
GAACGATACAACGCGGAACTAAAAATAGAGACGACGATAGATAAAAATAATATGGTCAAAATTATTGCGAACAACAAAAAACGCCAAGACTTTTTAGAATACTGTGTAGAAATAATAACTAGAGTAATACATAGAAATAAGGATATTTAAAAACTATGTTTTATCTTATATGGATATTTCGAAATGAAAGGATATACAGATCAAAGCATAGAATAACTAAGTAATACTATATATATAAATATCAATAAAATTCGGAATAACTATTTTTAAAAACTGAAAATTAACAAAAATTAAAGCCACTTTCAAAATTCTTTTCAAAATCGACAAACAAAATTATACACAATAGCAGGAAAAGTTACATAAGTCTAAAAAGGTCTCTGACAACGTCAGGGGACACACGTATAAAAAAAAAAAAAAAAAAAAAAAAAAAAAAAAAACCTAACCTAACCTAACCTAACCTAACCTAACCTAACCTAACCTAACCTAACCTAACCTAACCTAACCTAACCTAACCTAACCTAACCTAACCTAACCTAACCTAACCTAACCTAACCTAACCTAACCTAACCTAACCTAACCTAACCTAACCTAACCTAACCTAACCTAACCTAACCTAACCTAACCTAACCTAACCTAACCTAACCTAACCTAACCTAACCTAACCTAACCTAACCTAACCTAACCTAACCTAACCTAACCTAACCTAACCTAACCTAACCTAACCTAACCTAACCTAACCTAACCTAACCTAACCTAACCTAACCTAACCTAACCTAACCTAACCTAACCTAACCTAACCTAACCTAACCTAACCTAACCTAACCTAACCTAACCTAACCTAACCTAACCTAACCTAACCTAACCTAACCTAACCTAACCTAACCTAACCTAACCTAACCTAACCTAACCTAACCTAACCTAACCTAACCTAACCTAACCTAACCTAACCTAACCTAACCTAACCTAACCTAACCTAACCTAACCTAACCTAACCTAACCTAACCTAACCTAACCTAACCTAACCTAACCTAACCTAACCTAACCTAACCTAACCTAACCGGTTGATATCTTCGCTTCCAGACACGCGATTTTGAAGCTGTTTTCAGCGTTTTTAGACCAAACTAGGCCTCCGCCTAAGTTCTGACCATATTGCACGCACCTGCACGCGCGTCTGGACCTCACCCCTGCGAAATACTCAAAAATACTTTGATTTCCATAGTAAATCCTGAAAATTATTTTTTTTTCCAAATTATTTTGTAAAAATAGCTCCAGTTTATAGTTCAAATAGCACTCACCCTTCATCCCTGATTTCTGGTCCGCGTCCCGTGTCCCGGTTTCCAGGTTGCGGGGTGAAATTCCAAAATTTTTCTTTCAAAAACTAGTATTTCGACCAAAACTCAAAATTTTTCTTAGGCACCCACCCTTTTTTATAACGCAGATCGATAGCCCGCGCGGAGACGCGTCTCTGGACACCTCGCCCGTGCCGCTATCCCGAAAAAACATACAATTTTTTTTAAAAAAAGAAGTATTTTTCATACTTCGCTGCTGGTACCGAAATCTACCTAGGGGAGCGAGTCGAAAACAATAACGTTGATATCTTCGCTTCCAGACACGCGATTTTGAAGCTGTTTTCAGCGTTTTTAGACCAAACTAGGCCTCCGCCTAAGTTCTGACCATATTGCACGCACCTGCACGCGCGTCTGGACCTCACCCCTGCGAAATACTCAAAAATACTTTGATTTCCATAGTAAATCCTGAAAATTATTTTTTTTTTCCAAATTATTTTGTAAAAATAGCTCCAGTTTATAGTTCAAATAGCACTCACCCTTCATCCCTGATTTCTGGTCCGCGTCCCGTGTCCCGGTTTCCAGGTTGCGGGGTGAAATTCCAAAATTTTTCTTTCAAAAACTAGTATTTCGACCAAAACTCAAAATTTTTCTTAGGCACCCACCCTTTTTTATAACGCAGATCGATAGCCCGCGCGGAGACGCGTCTCTGGACACCTCGCACGTGCAGCTAGCTCGAAAAAATTTTGCCCACCCACCCGCCTTATTATATATAAGGAAGGTAGACTGGGCTTTCGGCCAAAAATTTTTTACTCTGGATTTACTTTTTTATATTTGTTCAGCCTGTAATATTGATTTTATATGGTTTTAACGCTCATTTTGTACAAAATATAGTTTTAGGGATTTAATATTGACAAAATTTTATTTATTATAATTAGCAGGACTAAGTCCCAAATAAGGACCTAATTTACTTGTTATTATTACATATTTTATTATACACCTTATTACTTTATCTGACTGACTGCATCCCCCCTTTACAGGGATCTAGTTAAATTACATATTGTGTCCTCTGACAAGTCCTAAACATGCTCGGCCTAAGGACCCCCATTAAGCCGAAAGACGCGGAGGATGCCTCGGGTGCGGAGGAGGCAAGCCTAGCCTTGGCTGGCCCCTCAGTGAGGCGCAGTATTGGGGAATGGGAGGCCGAAAAACAAAAATCGGGGCAACCCTCAAAGGCCAGAACATCACCTACGAAAGCACCCGTTCCCACCCCCCCAAATAAGACAGCCGAGCCCACCTCCCCCAAACCTAAGCCCAAATTAATCCCCACACAGAGAGCAAGGACGGGAACGTATGAGCTGCCGGGGAGGACCTTGGAGAGCCCGACTCAAGAAGTGCCACCAGTTAAATACTTAAACAGAACCACGGAGGCAAAGGCGTGTCTTTCCAAGGCCAAGTTGCACCTGGACAGCTCAAGGAATCTAAAGAAGGAAATCAAGGACGGGATAAACAAAGCCGTCGATAGATTGTATCAACTAGTTAGGGAGGGAGAGATTGAGAGGGCAAAAACTTCAGGAGAGGCAGCCGAACCCGAGAGGGCCTCCAAGGACCTGACACCGGCCCCCAACGCACCGACGGAGCTTATGATGCAGCTTATGGAGAACCTCCAACAGCACAGCAAGGCGCTAGAGGAATGCCAGCTGCACACGCGAGCCCTGTCGGAGCACCTTCAACAGGCACCTCGCTTTGTCGCGGGCCAGGGACCCTCGTTCGCGGAGATGGCCGCTGTCCCAAAGCAGCTCATCCAAGCGCCTCTTCACTCGATGATAGTGTCATCAGTCGATGACAAGGACACGGGTGAAGAGGTGATTGAAAAGCTAAGGACGGCGGTAGACGCCAGGAACGAGGGCATCAGGGTGGAGAGGCTGCGAAAGGCGAGGGACCAAAAGGTGGTGGTCGGATTCAAGACCAGGGAAGAGCTGACTCGGGTGACGGAGAGAATCAAGAGAGCAGGAAACCTCGTGGCAGAGGAGGTTAAAAATAAGGACCCCCTCATAATTATTATGGACATTCTCTCCTGTCACTCAGATGAGGAGGTCATTGAGTCGCTGAAACGACAAAACACCCACTTGATTGGGGACCTCCCCGCAGATGACGTGAGGATGGGGGTTAAATACCGTCGCAGGACGAGGAACCCCCATACGTCTCACATCATCATGCAGGTGTCCCCGTCAGTATGGCAGAGGTTGACGCACGCGGGCCGAGTGCACATCGACCTGCAGCGGGTGCGGGTGCTGGACCAATCGCCACTGATTCAGTGCACCCGCTGCTTGCGATACGGTCACGGCCGTAAATTGTGCACGGAGCCCGCAGACCTCTGCACGCACTGTGGTGACTCCCATCTGAGGGTCGACTGCCCCTCACGGTTGGCTGCAGAAGCGCCGAAATGCAGAAATTGCGTCTCCGCCAAGCTGAGCCACACGGAGCACAACGCCTTCGACAGCCAGTGCCCAACTCGTCTCAAGTGGGACGGATTGGCCCGGCTGTCGGTGGCGTATTGCTAAGGGCCAGCCAGCGGAAACAGGGGACGACTCTTCCAGGGATTCCCGAACGCACTCGATAACCCGCAAGAATTACCAGGTAATCCAAGCGAATCTGCAAAGGAAGAACCTAGCAACCCAAGAACTCATGATTGTGGCTAGTGAGCGTAGGGTTGCGTTCGCATTACTCCAGGAGCCGTATGTGGGTGGAGTTAAAAGGATGCGAGACTACCGGGGAGCGAGAGTCTACCAGTGCGCTGAACAAGGAGGTGGAACTGTGAAGGCGGCAATAGTCGTCTTCGATCACGATCTAGACGTGACACAGTATCCGAAACTCACCACCAATAACATCGTGGTGGTGAGGATCCGTACCAGCGCCTGGGAAATCGCAGTAGTCTCGTTTTACTTCGAACCAGACCAGCCCATACAGCCATACCTGGAGCGACTTTTGCAGATTCGCGAGGAAATAAGCCCCACTAGGATGATCATTGGCGGCGATGCCAACGCCAAGAACACCTGGTGGGGTAGCCTGGTAACCGATACGAAGGGCGAGGACATGTCGGGAACCCTGGAAGAAATGGGCTTGCAGGTGCTCAACGTGGGCAGCACACCGACATTCGACACCGTCAGAGGAAACACCCTGTTCAGCAGCTTCGTTGATGTAACTGCATGCACAACGGACCTGCTGGACTTGGTGGAGGACTGGCGGGTCGAGGAAGGTCTCACGAGTTCGGACCATAATGGGATAGTGTTTCAAATTAACATCCAAAAATCAAAAGGCATTAATGTGAACAGGACAACAAGAATTTTTAACACCAAAAAAGCTAATTGGAGCCAATTTCATACGAAATTGGCCCAATTAAAAGCCAAAGTCAATTTAAATTCAATAGAAATTAGTAAAATAAATAATAAATTAGACCTAGAAAGTAAAATAAATCAGTACATAGCCACAATAATACAGACCTGTGAAGAAGAACTGCCAAAGAAAAAGAAAAATGAAACACTTACCATACCTTGGTGGTCCAAAGAGCTCGCTGAGCTGATGTCGGAGGTGAACACCAAGAGACGCCGCATCCGATGTGCTGCCCCCGTCCGGAGACAAAAAGTCGTCAATGAGTACCTGCAGGCTAAACTTAAATATGAGGCTCTTGCATCGAAAGCGCAGACGGAAGGGTGGAAGGCTTTCTGTGGGAGACAGGATCGGGAAGGAATGTGGGAAGGAATATATAGGGTCATAGGACGGACCGCCAAAAGACAAGAGGACTTGCCGCTGGTGAAGGACGGAGTACCACTGAGTGCACAGAGATCGGCTCAGCTGCTGGCTGAGACCTTCTACCCGGAAGACCTAGAGGAGGGTGAAAATGCGGACCACCGTCGGATACGTGAAGCGGCCTGTCGTGTAAACGACTGGGCGCATGATGAACAACATGACCCACCGTTTACACGTCAGGAGCTGAAAACCGCGGTGGAAAGCTTCAACCCGAAGAAGGCACCCGGGGCAGACGGTCTCACAGCCGATATCTGTGCCCAAGCTATTTTCCGGGACCCAGGGACGTTCCTTGCACTGGTCAACAAGTGCCTGGAGCACGGACACTTCCCTGGAGCCTGGAAAGTGGCAACGGTGGTGGCCCTCCGTAAGCCCGGCAAGGAGTCCTACACCACCCCTAAGTCGTACAGGCCGGTCGGCCTCCTACCAGTCCTTGGCAAAATCATAGAAAAGATGCTTGTAGCGAGGCTCAAGTGGCACCTGGTCCCGCGGATTAGTACTCGCCAGTTTGGGTTCATGCCACAAAGAAGCACCGAGGACTCCCTCTACACCATGATACAACACATCAAAGTGAAGCTAAGTCAAAAGAAGCTGATCACTGTTGTGTCACTGGACATAGAGGGAGCCTTCGACAGCGCATGGTGGCCGGCAATCAGGACCAGACTGGCTGAGGAAAAGTGCCCGGTGAACCTCAGGAGGCT
The DNA here is from genome assembly GCA_941918905.2 of Xestia sexstrigata. Lineage (NCBI taxonomy): Eukaryota > Metazoa > Arthropoda > Insecta > Lepidoptera > Noctuidae > Xestia > Xestia sexstrigata. The sequence continues at coordinate 5,795 of OW799208.2, forward strand.
GATAGACAGCTACCTGACTGGTAGGAGCGTCAAAGTTCGTTACGCCGGCTCTGAGTGTCATAGAGACACGAGCAAGGGGTGCGTGCAAGGGTCTATTGGTGGTCCGATCCTATGGAACCTGATCCTCGACCCCCTTTTAAAGGGGCTGGAGGAGAGAGGCATCCACTGCCAGGCATTCGCCGATGATGTGGTGATGATCTTCGACGGTGGGACAGCATTGGAGGTTCAAAGGCAGGCCAATGCCGCCCTCGAGTATGCTTGGGAGTGGGGCATCGGAAATAAGCTGAAGTTTGCACCGCAAAAAACTTGTGCAATGGTTATTACCAAGAAGCTGAAGTACGATGTCCCGCTCCTGAGCATGGGCGGGGTAGACATTGGCATGTCAAAGGAAATTAAAATACTGGGACTCACCGTCGACCACCAGCTCACTTTTAACTCCCACGTTGCAAACGTTTGCAGAAAAGCTGTGAACATATACAAACAGCTGGCACGAGCGGCAAAAGTGAGCTGGGGCCTTCAACCGGAGATCATTCGCACCATATACACGGCAGCAGTGGAACCGGTGATTCTGTACGCGGCAAGCGCCTGGGCGCCGGCCGCGAGCAAGATCGGAGTGCAGAAAAGCCTCAACACGGTACAGCGAGGTTTCGCGCAGAAGCTCTGCAAATCCCACCGCACCGTCTCACTGAACGCGTCCCTGGTGCTGGCTGGGATACTCCCACTCGACCTCCGAATACAGGAAGCAGCTGCTCTGTACGAGGCAAAGAGGGGGGTACCACAGCCGGTACTAGCGGGCAGGGAAGTGGAGCGGGTGGTGGCATTTGCAGAGACTCCGCACCCGGCGAAGCATATGGCCCTGGAGTTCGTATGCCTGGAAGACCAGTCCCGTGTGAATAGCTACAGCACACAAGCAGTAAGGGTTTTCACAGACGGCAGCAAGCTTGAGGGCAAGGTCGGAGCAGCACTGTCCCTTTGGGAGGGTGACGCCGAGACCAAGTCCGTCAAGCTTAGCTTGCCGCCGTACTGCACGGTCTACCAGGCTGAACTTCTGGCCATATGCGTAGCCACGCGCGAAATCCTCAAGCGCAAAGAGGGAACTTTTGGAATCTATAGTGACTCAAAGGCCGCATTACAAACAGTCACAAACCAAGGTTCCCTCCACGCCCTGGCCGTGGAGGCGAGAGCGAATGTTGCCGTGGCTTTATCTCAGAGCAAAGATATATCCTTGTTCTGGATAAAAGCACATGCAGGCTTGGACGGCAACGAGCGCGCAGACCATCTCGCAAAGGAGGCTGCACTTCGGTCCAGAAAAAGGCCGGACTATGACCGCTGCCCGGTTTCATTCGTCAAGCGGCAGATCCGTTTGGGGTCGCTTGACGAATGGAATCGAAGGTACCGAAACGGAGAAACGGCCTCAGTTACAAAAATGTTCCTTCCCGATGCGATCGACGCCCACAAGATCGTGCTAAAAATCAAACCGGCCGGTACATTGACGCAGATCTTAACGGGTCATGGTGGGTTCTCCGAATACTTGCACCGCTTCAAGTGTAAGGAGAACCCAGCGTGCATCTGTGAACCTGATAAAGTGGAGTCAATCGCGCACATCCTAACCGAATGCCCTGTATTCGGAACCGAACGTCTTAACGCCGAGCAAAGACTAGGAACGGCTATCAGTATAGACAACATAAACAAAATAATGGTCGAAA